>OW971948.1:17540861-17545861 GCA_943193695.1 Acrobasis suavella
AAGTGCTGTGTTGTTCATTTTTATATTTGCAGTTTTGGCTTTAGGTGTGTATGCAACAAGTTGTGTTTTGTGCGGACCAAATTCCAGATGGACACTTTTACCCCATTCAAGTATTGTGCTGAGGGCTCTGTTTGTTTTATCTTCCAGTTGTGTGATATCGGGTGCTGACACTATTATTAAGACGTCGTCCGCAAAGGCTTGGATGTGGCATCCTGTTGGTAGGTTGGTCTGCATAAGCAACTCGTCCAAGATTATGTTCCACATGGTGGGTCCACATACAGATCCCTGCACACAGCCCTTGGTCATGGTCTTGGTTGCGCTCGCTCCGCCGTATTCTATAGTGACCGTTCTATTCTCGAAGTAGCTTTTGATTAGTTTGTAGGTGTTTCTCGGGCAATTTATTTTTCTGAGTCCCTTGAATATGGCCGGCCACCACGCGTTATCGAATGCGGATTTTATGTCCAGACTAACAGAAACTACAAGTTGTTTTTTGCTTTTTTCGGTCTTAATGAGGTCAATGGCTGCAGCGATGGCTTGTGTGGTTGATTTTTGTTCCTTGAAGCCGTATTGTTTATCACTGAGCTTGTTTTGCATACTGGCATGATATGTTATTCTTCTGGTAAACAGTTTTTCTAGGAGTTTGCCAAATACCGGTAACAGTCCAATGGGGCGGTAGGAACTAAGGTCGGAGGAGTCTGTTTTGTTTAGTTTTGGGATAATTTTAACAATTGCATGTTTCCAGATCTTAGGGAAGTAGTGTAGTGCTAGGCATTGGTTGAAAAGTTGTGTTATGAATGTCGGGAAGAGATTACAGAAATTCAAAACAATGTCTGAAGTGAGATGGTCGTTGCCAGGGGATCGGTTTGGGTTCATATTTTTAATACATTCCATCACCTCTTCTTCTGTATATGGCTTTTCTTCAGAAGTATTCGGTTCCTCAATAGTAGCTGTAGGGTTGGTGTCTTTAGGGTAGAAGTGATTGATGAGAGCTTCAGCTGTTTCTGTTGCATCGGTAGTGTATGTGTTTCCTATCTTTAAAGTTGTGGGTGGTGTTGCGGGGGGTGCTTCTTTAAGTAGTCTATTGGTAACAGACCAAACATCTTCTTTCCCTTGCTTTTCGCAGAATTCCCTGAAATTTTTGTTGGAGGTGGCCTGGAGGTTTTGGGAGTATTCTTTTTTCGCTGCGCGTTGTCTTTCTATTATCTCATCTAATGGTAAATTTCTTCTTTTCTGGAGTCTAAGCTGCCTATGAATTGTTATTACTTTTTGTTTAAGTTCATCCAGTTTGTCTGACCACCAGGGTGGTTTGTATTTTTTCCTTTTTCCGCCAAGTGGTATAGAAGCCCTGCATGACTTGTGTATAATGTTGTACATTCTATCTATGATTTTATCTATTTTTTGTGTGTCTGCTGTCTCTAAATTTTCTTCCAGGATTCCGTCTGTTGTCATCAGTTCCTTAATTGTGGTCTCAAATTTACTCCAGTTGGCCTTTTTATTTTTATATAAGTAGGTGGATGTAGAGGTTCTGGGTGGATGATTGGGGCTATTTAGTTGTAAAGTATATGACGTAGCGTTATGCTCTGAGAGAGGTGAGGCTTCAAGATTAACTTTCCAGTCACTTATTTGATTGAAGTTGTTTGCGGAGATGAAGGTTAAGTCTATTATTGAGGATCGGTATTGCCCGTGAGTGGTGGTTTCAAATGTGGGGGTGTTCCCCATATTACAAATATGCATGTCGTTCGCTGAAATGAGTTCGACTACATCCCTACCCCTGGGAGTAGTTTTTTGGCTACCCCATAAGCTATGCCATCCATTAAAGTCCCCACCCACAAGGCAGCAAATTCCGGTGTTTTCTTTTAGGATGAGGTCAATTTTATCCAGGGTGTTGTTCTCATCGTTATTAGGTTCTATGTATGCTGATACAATTATGTAGTTCTGATGGCCTATTGTCAATTTTATTGTACTTATGTTTGGGCTGGAATATTGGGACATTCCTATGTATTTTTGAATGGTTTGTTTTATGAGTATACATGCTTTGACTCTTTCCTTTGTAATGTACTGGTTGATTTGAATACCTGGTAGATTTTTCATTCGGTTTTTGGATCCTGTGTATGGTTCAGAGACCAAAGCTATGGAGTATTCGCTGGTTATAAAGTATTGGACAAATTCATCTTGCCACTTTTTGCACTTGCTGAGGTTGCATTGAATTATTTTGAGACAACTAGTGTCCATAGTCCGTTGTTTCTTCTAGGGATTTAACGATCTTTATTATTTTAGGGCACATTTTTGTGTCCAAGGCAGAGTGGTTTGTGTTGGTTGTGGTTTTTGTTTGTTTGCAATTATAGCAGCACTTCTTGGAGGGGTCCGACTTTACGGGGCAGGTGGTCATGTGGTGCGCTGTGGAGCCACAGTGGCCGCAGGGGTAGAAATCAGCCGTGCACTTGTTATTGGTGTGCCCGAATTGTAGGCATTTGTAGCACTGGACAAAACGGCTGAAGTCCGCTACGTGCACCCTCTGGTGCTCCACATTAGCGCGCTCCTCCTCAACCAACCTGCGCCGCACCGCCGGAGCCACCTCAAAGACCGCGTTGTATAACCGCTCATTCCTGTTCTTCATTAGGAAGCATAAACGTATGTCCTCAGCTGGGACTTGGTTCTGGTGGCATATAACGTCTACCAGATCCTCTCTTTTCACCTCCTTGCTTATGCCTCTGAAAATTATGAGGGGGCGCCGTAATTTGGCCTCTTCCGCAACAATACCTGGGACGTTTTGTACCTTTTTCATAGTCTCGTCTCTTTGTTGAACCGTTTCGAACTCGACCTTAAGCATGTTTTGCCGTAGAGATTGTACTTTAGTAGGCGCAAATGTGGTGTCTCTAAAGGTGACGTGCTTTCGCCACTCATCATACACAACCGGCTGCTTTTCGCCGGTTACGTCGCTTTTTATGATAATAGATGGGAGAGTGCGAGCAGGCTGGCGCCTCGGCGCTGGGGTGGCGGCTGCCGCAGCAAACGACTTCGTCAAGGGAGGCGGTGCCGGTATGGATGCCGGTAAAGCCTTAAATTCCTCCCGAATGCTCTCTCTGATGGTAGCTACTATGGTCTCTTTGTCTATGATGGGACTTGATTCTGATGGCTCCAATGCAACGGGAGTAGAAACGCTCAACCTAGCAAGGGTCTGACTGGCCCTCTGAATTTCCTGCGCGGCGGCCGTGATCACTTTCTTATTGCCCGCAGTTACGCTTTTACCTTCGGAGACCGCTTTGTTAATAACGCCAGTAAGTTTCGTCACCGCCGCCACGAATGAATCCATGTCGGTGACATCCTCCGAGTAGGCCGGCAATTCAATGAAGCTGGACGCCGCGTTTTTCGATTTGGATTTTTTGGCAATAGTTTTCCATTGAGAGTTATTCGGGGAGGCAGAAGGCACTTCGGCTACTGATTGCTGAGAGATAGTGGGAGAGGCCTGAGCAGTCGAAACCGAAACCGAGTCCGATTCATACACCAGAGGCGGTGTCTGAGTGCCCGCTCTAGCCACCGCAGCGACTATGGCCTCTGGGGAACCCGGCGCTTGCACAGGATCTGGAGGGGGCTGATCGGTTGGAAAAGCGCGCGAATGTGTCGGCAATTGGCTGCCCACACGGGTGGGTGACCTTTGAATAACCATTTTAGCAACTAAAATTTCCTTCCCAGGCGACCGAGTTCACCTAAGCAATGAAACCAGGGTGGGTGGGAGGGAGGGCGATTTTTTGTGATTTTGTATAGAAAAAGGTATTAAAAGACGTGGGAGTATGATATTAGACAAAAGACAAGGCGATCGGTAGCACCCTGATACGGGAAAGCGGAAAAATTTGGAAAAATGAGATATAAAAAATGAAAATTTCGTCTAAGTAAACGAAAGTAAGAAAATGCTGATTTATCTTTAAAAACGAGTGTTATCTAAAGCGGAGACGAAGGAAAGTAGTATATAATGAAGCAAAGAACACAAGGGCACACTGAAATATTATTCGGGAACAAAGATATGTAAATTTATATGGGATTTCAAGGGCTTAGGTAACCTCGGTTTGACCGTTAGAAACGCGAAAAATTTATATTTTAAAAACTACTGGGCCGATTTCCACAATTAATGTGTTGATCGACGCGGCAGGGCAATTAGTATTTGTTTTTAAAACAAAACTGGGCTATTGCTATAGAAAAAAAAGTTGATTATGGACAAACAACGGATTTACAAAGAAAAAATATGCTGAAGGCTCTGTAACTAAGCGATTTTTTGTGATTTTGTATAGAAAAAGGTATTAAAAGACGTGGGAGTATGATATTAGACAAAAGACAAGGCGATCGGTAGCACCCTGATACGGGAAAGCGGAAAAATTTGGAAAAATGAGATATAAAAAATGAAAATTTCGTCTAAGTAAACGAAAGTAAGAAAATGCTGATTTATCTTTAAAAACGAGTGTTATCTAAAGCGGAGACGAAGGAAAGTAGTATATAATGAAGCAAAGAACACAAGGGCACACTGAAATATTATTCGGGAACAAAGATATGTAAATTTATATGGGATTTCAAGGGCTTAGGTAACCTCGGTTTGACCGTTAGAAACGCGAAAAATTTATATTTTAAAAACTACTGGGCCGATTTCCACAATTAATGTGTTGATCGACGCGGCAGGGCAATTAGTATTTGTTTTTAAAACAAAACTGGGCTATTGCTATAGAAAAAAAAGTTGATTATGGACAAACAACGGATTTACAAAGAAAAAATATGCTGAAGGCTCTGTAACTAAGCGATTTTTTGTGATTTTGTATAGAAAAAGGTATTAAAAGACGTGGGAGTATGATATTAGACAAAAGACAAGGCGATCGGTAGCACCCTGATACGGGAAAGCGGAAAAATTTGGAAAAATGAGATATAAAAAATGAAAATTTCGTCTAAGTAAACGAAAGTAAGAAAATGCTGATTTATCTTTAAAAACGAGTGTTATCTAAAGCGGAGACGAAGGA
>OW971948.1:17550861-17551861 GCA_943193695.1 Acrobasis suavella
TAGGTTAGGTTAGGTTAGGTTAGGTTAGGTTAGGTTAGGTTAGGTTAGGTTAGGTTAGGTTAGGTTAGGTTAGGTTAGGTTAGGTTAGGTTAGGTTAGGTTAGGTTAGGTTAGGTTAGGTTAGGTTAGGTTAGGTTAGGTTAGGTTAGGTTAGGTTAGGTTAGGTTAGGTTAGGTTAGGTTAGGTTAGGTTAGGTTAGGTTAGGTTAGGTTAGGTTAGGTTAGGTTAGGTTAGGTTAGGTTAGGTTAGGTTAGAGGTTAGGTTAGGTTAGGTTAGGTTAGGTTAGGTTAGGTTAGGTTAGGTTAGGTTAGGTTAGGTTAGGTTAGGTTAGGTTAGGTTAGGTTAGGTTAGGTTAGGTTAGGTTAGGTTAGGTTAGGTTAGGTTAGGTTAGGTTAGGTTAGGTTAGGTTAGGTTAGGTTAGGTTAGGTTAGGTTAGGTTAGGTTAGGTTAGGTTAGGTTAGGTTAGGTTAGGTTAGGTTAGGTTAGGTTAGGTTAGGTTAGGTTAGGTTAGGTTAGGTTAGGTTAGGTTAGGTTAGGTTAGGTTAGGTTAGGTTAGGTTAGGTTAGGTTAGGTTAGGTTAGGTTAGGTTAGGTTAGGTTAGGTTAGGTTAGGTTAGGTTAGGTTAGGTTAGGTTAGGTTAGGTTAGGTTAGGTTAGGTTAGGTTAGGTTAGGTTAGGTTAGGTTAGGTTAGGTTAGGTTAGGTTAGGTTAGGTTAGGTTAGGTTAGGTTAGGTTAGGTTAGGTTAGGTTAGGTTAGGTTAGGTTAGGTTAGGTTAGGTTAGGTTAGGTTAGGTTAGGTTAGGTTAGGTTAGGTTAGGTTAGGTTAGGTTAGGTTAGGTTAGGTTAGGTTAGGTTAGGTTAGGTTAGGTTAGGTTAGGTTAGGTTAGGTTAGGTTAGGTTAGGTTAGGTTAGGTTAGGTTAGGTTAGGTTAGGTTAGGTTAGGTTAGGTTAGGTTAGGTTAGGTTAGGTTAGGTTAGGTTAGGTTAGGTTAGGTTAGGTTAG
>OW971949.1:0-15000 GCA_943193695.1 Acrobasis suavella
CCTAACCTAACCTAACCTAACCTAACCTAACCTAACCTAACCTAACCTAACCTAACCTAACCTAACCTAACCTAACCTAACCTAACCTAACCTAACCTAACCTAACCTAACCTAACCTAACCTAACCTAACCTAACCTAACCTAACCTAACCTAACCTAACCTAACCTAACCTAACCTAACCTAACCTAACCTAACCTAACCTAACCTAACCTAACCTAACCTAACCTAACCTAACCTAACCTAACCTAACCTAACCTAACCTAACCTAACCTAACCTAACCTAACCTAACCTAACCTAACCTAACCTAACCTAACCTAACCTAACCTAACCTAACCTAACCTAACCTAACCTAACCTAACCTAACCTAACCTAACCTAACCTAACCTAACCTAACCTAACCTAACCTAACCTAACCTAACCTAACCTAACCTAACCTAACCTAACCTAACCTAACCTAACCTAACCTAACCTAACCTAACCTAACCTAACCTAACCTAACCTAACCTAACCTAACCTAACCTAACCTAACCTAACCTAACCTAACCTAACCTAACCTAACCTAACCTAACCTAACCTAACCTAACCTAACCTAACCTAACCTAACCTAACCTAACCTAACCTAACCTAACCTAACCTAACCTAACCTAACCTAACCTAACCTAACCTAACCTAACCTAACCTAACCTAACCTAACCTAACCTAACCTAACCTAACCTAACCTAACCTAACCTAACCTAACCTAACCTAACCTAACCTAACCTAACCTAACCTAACCTAACCTAACCTAACCTAACCTAACCTAACCTAACCTAACCTAACCTAACCTAACCTAACCTAACCTAACCTAACCTAACCTAACCTAACCTAACCTAACCTAACCTAACCTAACCTAACCTAACCTAACCTAACCTAACCTAACCTAACCTAACCTAACCTAACCTAACCTAACCTAACCTAACCTAACCTAACCTAACCTAACCTAACCTAACCTAACCTAACCTAACCTAACCTAACCTAACCTAACCTAACCTAACCTAACCTAACCTAACCTAACCTAACCTAACCTAACCTAACCTAACCTAACCTAACCTAACCTAACCTAACCTAACCTAACCTAACCTAACCTAACCTAACCTAACCTAACCTAACCTAACCTAACCTAACCTAACCTAACCTAACCTAACCTAACCTAACCTAACCTAACCTAACCTAACCTAACCTAACCTAACCTAACCTAACCTAACCTAACCTAACCTAACCTAACCTAACCTAACCTAACCTAACCTAACCTAACCTAACCTAACCTAACCTAACCTAACCTAACCTAACCTAACCTAACCTAACCTAACCTAACCTAACCTAACCTAACCTAACCTAACCTAACCTAACCTAACCTAACCTAACCTAACCTAACCTAACCTAACCTAACCTAACCTAACCTAACCTAACCTAACCTAACCTAACCTAACCTAACCTAACCTAACCTAACCTAACCTAACCTAACCTAACCTAACCTAACCTAACCTAACCTAACCTAACCTAACCTAACCTAACCTAACCTAACCTAACCTAACCTAACCTATACCTAACCTAACCTAACCTAACCTAACCTAACCTAACCTAACCTAACCTAACCTAACCTAACCTAACCTAACCTAACCTAACCTAACCTAACCTAACCTAACCTAACCTAACCTAACCTAACCTACCTAACCTAACCTAACCTAACCTAACCTAACCTAACCTAACCTAACCTAACCTAACCTAACCTAACCTAACCTAACCTAACCTAACCTAACCTAACCTAACCTAACCTAACCTAACCTAACCTAACCTAACCTAACCTAACCTAACCTAACCTAACCTAACCTAACCTAACCTAACCTAACCTAACCTAACCTAACCTAACCTAACCTAACCTAACCTAACCTAACCTAACCTAACCTAACCTAACCTAACCTAACCTAACCTAACCTAACCTAACCTAACCTAACCTAACCTAACCTAACCTAACCTAACCTAACCTAACCTAACCTAACCTAACCTAACCTAACCTAACCTAACCTAACCTAACCTAACCTAACCTAACCTAACCTAACCTAACCTAACCTAACCTAACCTAACCTAACCTAACCTAACCTAACCTAACCTAACCTAACCTAACCTAACCTAACCTAACCTAACCTAACCTAACCTAACCTAACCTAACCTAACCTAACCTAACCTAACCTAACCTAACCTAACCTAACCTAACCTAACCTAACCTAACCTAACCTAACCTAACCTAACCTAACCTAACCTAACCTAACCTAACCTAACCTAACCTAACCTAACCTAACCTAACCTAACCTAACCTAACCTAACCTAACCTAACCTAACCTAACCTAACCTAACCTAACCTAACCTAACCTAACCTAACCTAACCTAACCTAACCTAACCTAACCTAACCTAACCTAACCTAACCTAACCTAACCTAACCTAACCTAACCTAACCTAACCTAACCTAACCTAACCTAACCTAACCTAACCTAACCTAACCTAACCTAACCTAACCTAACCTAACCTAACCTAACCTAACCTAACCTAACCTAACCTAACCTAACCTAACCTAACCTAACCTAACCTAACCTAACCTAACCTAACCTAACCTAACCTAACCTAACCTAACCTAACCTAACCTAACCTAACCTAACCTAACCTAACCTAACCTAACCTAACCTAACCTAACCTAACCTAACCTAACCTAACCTAACCTAACCTAACCTAACCTAACCTAACCTAACCTAACCTAACCTAACCTAACCTAACCTAACCTAACCTAACCTAACCTAACCTAACCTAACCTAACCTAACCTAACCTAACCTAACCTAACCTAACCTAACCTAACCTAACCTAACCTAACCTAACCTAACCTAACCTAACCTAACCTAACCTAACCTAACCTAACCTAACCTAACCTAACCTAACCTAACCTAACCTAACCTAACCTAACCTAACCTAACCTAACCTAACCTAACCTAACCTAACCTAACCTAACCTAACCTAACCTAACCTAACCTAACCTAACCTAACCTAACCTAACCTAACCTAACCTAACCTAACCTAACCTAACCTAACCTAACCTAACCTAACCTAACCTAACCTAACCTAACCTAACCTAACCTAACCTAACCTAACCTAACCTAACCTAACCTAACCTAACCTAACCTAACCTAACCTAACCTAACCTAACCTAACCTAACCTAACCTAACCTAACCTAACCTAACCTAACCTAACCTAACCTAACCTAACCTAACCTAACCTAACCTAACCTAACCTAACCTAACCTAACCTAACCTAACCTAACCTAACCTAACCTAACCTAACCTAACCTAACCTAACCTAACCTAACCTAACCTAACCTAACCTAACCTAACCTAACCTAACCTAACCTAACCTAACCTAACCTAACCTAACCTAACCTAACCTAACCTAACCTAACCTAACCTAACCTAACCTAACCTAACCTAACCTAACCTAACCTAACCTAACCTAACCTAACCTAACCTAACCTAACCTAACCTAACCTAACCTAACCTAACCTAACCTAACCTAACCTAACCTAACCTAACCTAACCTAACCTAACCTAACCTAACCTAACCTAACCTAACCTAACCTAACCTAACCTAACCTAACCTAACCTAACCTAACCTAACCTAACCTAACCTAACCTAACCTAACCTAACCTAACCTAACCTAACCTAACCTAACCTAACCTAACCTAACCTAACCTAACCTAACCTAACCTAACCTAACCTAACCTAACCTAACCTAACCTAACCTAACCTAACCTAACCTAACCTAACCTAACCTAACCTAACCTAACCTAACCTAACCTAACCTAACCTAACCTAACCTAACCTAACCTAACCTAACCTAACCTAACCTAACCTAACCTAACCTAACCTAACCTAACCTAACCTAACCTAACCTAACCTAACCTAACCTAACCTAACCTAACCTAACCTAACCTAACCTAACCTAACCTAACCTAACCTAACCTAACCTAACCTAACCTAACCTAACCTAACCTAACCTAACCTAACCTAACCTAACCTAACCTAACCTAACCTAACCTAACCTAACCTAACCTAACCTAACCTAACCTAACCTAACCTAACCTAACCTAACCTAACCTAACCTAACCTAACCTAACCTAACCTAACCTAACCTAACCTAACCTAACCTAACCTAACCTAACCTAACCTAACCTAACCTAACCTAACCTAACCTAACCTAACCTAACCTAACCTAACCTAACCTAACCTAACCTAACCTAACCTAACCTAACCTAACCTAACCTAACCTAACCTAACCTAACCTAACCTAACCTAACCTAACCTAACCTAACCTAACCTAACCTAACCTAACCTAACCTAACCTAACCTAACCTAACCTAACCTAACCTAACCTAACCTAACCTAACCTAACCTAACCTAACCTAACCTAACCTAACCTAACCTAACCTAACCTAACCTAACCTAACCTAACCTAACCTAACCTAACCTAACCTAACCTAACCTAACCTAACCTAACCTAACCTAACCTAACCTAACCTAACCTAACCTAACCTAACCTAACCTAACCTAACCTAACCTAACCTAACCTAACCTAACCTAACCTAACCTAACCTAACCTAACCTAACCTAACCTAACCTAACCTAACCTAACCTAACCTAACCTAACCTAACCTAACCTAACCTAACCTAACCTAACCTAACCTAACCTAACCTAACCTAACCTAACCTAACCTAACCTAACCTAACCTAACCTAACCTAACCTAACCTAACCTAACCTAACCTAACCTAACCTAACCTAACCTAACCTAACCTAACCTAACCTAACCTAACCTAACCTAACCTAACCTATACCTAACCTAACCTAACCTAACCTAACCTAACCTAACCTAACCTAACCTAACCTAACCTAACCTAACCTAACCTAACCTAACCTAACCTAACCTAACCTAACCTAACCTAACCTAACCTAACCTAACCTAACCTAACCTAACCTAACCTAACCTAACCTAACCTAACCTAACCTAACCTAACCTAACCTAACCTAACCTAACCTAACCTAACCTAACCTAACCTAACCTAACCTAACCTAACCTAACCTAACCTAACCTAACCTAACCTAACCTAACCTAACCTAACCTAACCTAACCTAACCTAACCTAACCTAACCTAACCTAACCTAACCTAACCTAACCTAACCTAACCTAACCTAACCTAACCTAACCTAACCTAACCTAACCTAACCTAACCTAACCTAACCTAACCTAACCTAACCTAACCTAACCTAACCTAACCTAACCTAACCTAACCTAACCTAACCTAACCTAACCTAACCTAACCTAACCTAACCTAACCTAACCTAACCTAACCTAACCTAACCTAACCTAACCTAACCTAACCTAACCTAACCTAACCTAACCTAACCTAACCTAACCTAACCTAACCTAACCTAACCTAACCTAACCTAACCTAACCTAACCTAACCTAACCTAACCTAACCTAACCTAACCTAACCTAACCTAACCTAACCTAACCTAACCTAACCTAACCTAACCTAACCTAACCTAACCTAACCTAACCTAACCTAACCTAACCTAACCTAACCTAACCTAACCTAACCTAACCTAACCTAACCTAACCTAACCTAACCTAACCTAACCTAACCTAACCTAACCTAACCTAACCTAACCTAACCTAACCTAACCTAACCTAACCTAACCTAACCTAACCTAACCTAACCTAACCTAACCTAACCTAACCTAACCTAACCTAACCTAACCTAACCTAACCTAACCTAACCTAACCTAACCTAACCTAACCTAACCTAACCTAACCTAACCTAACCTAACCTAACCTAACCTAACCTAACCTAACCTAACCTAACCTAACCTAACCTAACCTAACCTAACCTAACCTAACCTAACCTAACCTAACCTAACCTAACCTAACCTAACCTAACCTAACCTAACCTAACCTAACCTAACCTAACCTAACCTAACCTAACCTAACCTAACCTAACCTAACCTAACCTAACCTAACCTAACCTAACCTAACCTAACCTAACCTAACCTAACCTAACCTAACCTAACCTAACCTAACCTAACCTAACCTAACCTAACCTAACCTAACCTAACCTAACCTAACCTAACCTAACCTAACCTAACCTAACCTAACCTAACCTAACCTAACCTAACCTAACCTAACCTAACCTAACCTAACCTAACCTAACCTAACCTAACCTAACCTAACCTAACCTAACCTAACCTAACCTAACCTAACCTAACCTAACCTAACCTAACCTAACCTAACTAACCTAACCTAACCTAACCTAACCTAACCTAACCTAACCTAACCTAACCTAACCTAACCTAACCTAACCTAACCTAACCTAACCTAACCTAACCTAACCTAACCTAACCTAACCTAACCTAACCTAACCTAACCTAACCTAACCTAACCTAACCTAACCTAACCTAACCTAACCTAACCTAACCTAACCTAACCTAACCTAACCTAACCTAACCTAACCTAACCTAACCTAACCTAACCTAACCTAACCTAACCTAACCTAACCTAACCTAACCTAACCTAACCTAACCTAACCTAACCTAACCTAACCTAACCTAACCTAACCTAACCTAACCTAACCTAACCTAACCTAACCTAACCTAACCTAACCTAACCTAACCTAACCTAACCTAACCTAACCTAACCTAACCTAACCTAACCTAACCTAACCTAACCTAACCTAACCTAACCTAACCTAACCTAACCTAACCTAACCTAACCTAACCTAACCTAACCTAACCTAACCTAACCTAACCTAACCTAACCTAACCTAACCTAACCTAACCTAACCTAACCTAACCTAACCTAACCTAACCTAACCTAACCTAACCTAACCTAACCTAACCTAACCTAACCTAACCTAACCTAACCTAACCTAACCTAACCTAACCTAACCTAACCTAACCTAACCTAACCTAACCTAACCTAACCTAACCTAACCTAACCTAACCTAACCTAACCTAACCTAACCTAACCTAACCTAACCTAACCTAACCTAACCTAACCTAACCTAACCTAACCTAACCTAACCTAACCTAACCTAACCTAACCTAACCTAACCTAACCTAACCTAACCTAACCTAACCTAACCTAACCTAACCTAACCTAACCTAACCTAACCTAACCTAACCTAACCTAACCTAACCTAACCTAACCTAACCTAACCTAACCTAACCTAACCTAACCTAACCTAACCTAACCTAACCTAACCTAACCTAACCTAACCTAACCTAACCTAACCTAACCTAACCTAACCTAACCTAACCTAACCTAACCTAACCTAACCTAACCTAACCTAACCTAACCTAACCTAACCTAACCTAACCTAACCTAACCTAACCTAACCTAACCTAACCTAACCTAACCTAACCTAACCTAACCTAACCTAACCTAACCTAACCTAACCTAACCTAACCTAACCTAACCTAACCTAACCTAACCTAACCTAACCTAACCTAACCTAACCTAACCTAACCTAACCTAACCTAACCTAACCTAACCTAACCTAACCTAACCTAACCTAACCTAACCTAACCTAACCTAACCTAACCTAACCTAACCTAACCTAACCTAACCTAACCTAACCTAACCTAACCTAACCTAACCTAACCTAACCTAACCTAACCTAACCTAACCTAACCTAACCTAACCTAACCTAACCTAACCTAACCTAACCTAACCTAACCTAACCTAACCTAACCTAACCTAACCTAACCTAACCTAACCTAACCTAACCTAACCTAACCTAACCTAACCTAACCTAACCTAACCTAACCTAACCTAACCTAACCTAACCTAACCTAACCTAACCTAACCTAACCTAACCTAACCTAACCTAACCTAACCTAACCTAACCTAACCTAACCTAACCTAACCTAACCTAACCTAACCTAACCTAACCTAACCTAACCTAACCTAACCTAACCTAACCTAACCTAACCTAACCTAACCTAACCTAACCTAACCTAACCTAACCTAACCTAACCTAACCTAACCTAACCTAACCTAACCTAACCTAACCTAACCTAACCTAACCTAACCTAACCTAACCTAACCTAACCTAACCTAACCTAACCTAACCTAACCTAACCTAACCTAACCTAACCTAACCTAACCTAACCTAACCTAACCTAACCTAACCTAACCTAACCTAACCTAACCTAACCTAACCTAACCTAACCTAACCTAACCTAACCTAACCTAACCTAACCTAACCTAACCTAACCTAACCTAACCTAACCTAACCTAACCTAACCTAACCTAACCTAACCTAACCTAACCTAACCTAACCTAACCTAACCTAACCTAACCTAACCTAACCTAACCTAACCTAACCTAACCTAACCTAACCTAACCTAACCTAACCTAACCTAACCTAACCTAACCTAACCTAACCTAACCTAACCTAACCTAACCTAACCTAACCTAACCTAACCTAACCTAACCTAACCTAACCTAACCTAACCTAACCTAACCTAACCTAACCTAACCTAACCTAACCTAACCTAACCTAACCTAACCTAACCTAACCTAACCTAACCTAACTAACCTAACCTAACCTAACCTAACCTAACCTAACCTAACCTAACCTAACCTAACCTAACCTAACCTAACCTAACCTAACCTAACCTAACCTAACCTAACCTAACCTAACCTAACCTAACCTAACCTAACCTAACCTAACCTAACCTAACCTAACCTAACCTAACCTAACCTAACCTAACCTAACCTAACCTAACCTAACCTAACCTAACCTAACCTAACCTAACCTAACCTAACCTAACCTAACCTAACCTAACCTAACCTAACCTAACCTAACCTAACCTAACCTAACCTAACCTAACCTAACCTAACCTAACCTAACCTAACCTAACCTAACTAACCTAACCTAACCTAACCTAACCTAACCTAACCTAACCTAACCTAACCTAACCTAACCTAACCTAACCTAACCTAACCTAACCTAACCTAACCTAACCTAACCTAACCTAACCTAACCTAACCTAACCTAACCTAACCTAACCTAACCTAACCTAACCTAACCTAACCTAACCTAACCTAACCTAACCTAACCTAACCTAACCTAACCTA
The DNA here is from genome assembly GCA_943193695.1 of Acrobasis suavella. NCBI lineage: Eukaryota > Metazoa > Arthropoda > Insecta > Lepidoptera > Pyralidae > Acrobasis > Acrobasis suavella. The sequence goes on from OW971949.1 coordinate 9,223, forward strand.
ACCTAACCTAACCTAACCTAACCTAACCTAACCTAACCTAACCTAACCTAACCTAACTAACCTAACCTAACCTAACCTAACCTAACCTAACCTAACCTAACCTAACCTAACCTAACCTAACCTAACCTAACCTAACCTAACCTAACCTAACCTAACCTAACCTAACCTAACCTAACCTAACCTAACCTAACCTAACCTAACCTAACCTAACCTAACCTAACCTAACCTAACCTAACCTAACCTAACCTAACCTAACCTAACCTAACCTAACCTAACCTAACCTAACCTAACCTAACCTAACCTAACCTAACCTAACCTAACCAACCTAACCTAACCTAACCTAACCTAACCTAACCTAACCTAACCTAACCTAACCTAACCTAACCTAACCTAACCTAACCTAACCTAACCTAACCTAACCTAACCTAACCTAACCTAACCTAACCTAACCTAACCTAACCTAACCTAACCTAACCTAACCTAACCTAACCTAACCTAACCTAACCTAACCTAACCTAACCTAACCTAACCTAACCTAACCTAACCTAACCTAACCTAACCTAACCTAACCTAACCTAACCTAACCTAACCTAACCTAACCTAACCTAACCTAACCTAACCTAACCTAACCTAACCTAACCTAACCTAACCTAACCTAACCTAACCTAACCTAACCTAACCTAACCTAACCTAACCTAACCTAACCTAACCTAACCTAACCTAACCTAACCTAACCTAACCTAACCTAACCTAACCTAACCTAACCTAACCTAACCTAACCTAACTAACCTAACCTAACCTAACCTAACCTAACCTAACCTAACCTAACCTAACCTAACCTAACCTAACCTAACCTAACCTAACCTAACCTAACCTAACCTAACCTAACCTAACCTAACCTAACCTAACCTAACCTAACCTAACCTAACCTAACCTAACCTAACCTAACCTAACCTAACCTAACCTAACCTAACCTAACCTAACCTAACCTAACCTAACCTAACCTAACCTAACCTAACCTAACCTAACCTAACCTAACCTAACCTAACCTAACCTAACCTAACCTAACCTAACCTAACCTAACCTAACCTAACCTAACCTAACCTAACCTAACCTAACCTAACCTAACCTAACCTAACCTAACCTAACCTAACCTAACCTAACCTAACCTAACCTAACCTAACCTAACCTAACCTAACTAACCTAACCTAACCTAACCTAACCTAACCTAACCTAACCTAACCTAACCTAACCTAACCTAACCTAACCTAACCTAACCTAACCTAACCTAACCTAACCTAACCTAACCTAACCTAACCTAACCTAACCTAACCTAACCTAACCTAACCTAACCTAACCTAACCTAACCTAACCTAACCTAACCTAACCTAACCTAACCTAACCTAACCTAACCTAACCTAACCTAACCTAACCTAACCTAACCTAACCTAACCTAACCTAACCTAACCTAACCTAACCTAACCTAACCTAACCTAACCTAACCTAACCTAACCTAACCTAACCTAACCTAACCTAACCTAACCTAACCTAACCTAACCTAACCTAACTAACCTAACCTAACCTAACCTAACCTAACCTAACCTAACCTAACCTAACCTAACCTAACCTAACCTAACCTAACCTAACCTAACCTAACCTAACCTAACCTAACCTAACCTAACCTAACCTAACCTAACCTAACCTAACCTAACCTAACCTAACCTAACCTAACCTAACCTAACCTAACCTAACCTAACCTAACCTAACCTAACCTAACCTAACCTAACCTAACCTAACCTAACCTAACCTAACCTAACCTAACCTAACCTAACCTAACCTAACCTAACCTAACCTAACCTAACCTAACCTAACCTAACCTAACCTAACCTAACCTAACCTAACCTAACCTAACCTAACCTAACCTAACCTAACCTAACCTAACCTAACCTAACCTAACCTAACCTAACCTAACCTAACCTAACCTAACCTAACCTAACCTAACCTAACCTAACCTAACCTAACCTAACCTAACCTAACCTAACCTAACCTAACCTAACCTAACCTAACCTAACCTAACCTAACCTAACCTAACCTAACCTAACCTAACCTAACCTAACCTAACCTAACCTAACCTAACCTAACCTAACCTAACCTAACCTAACCTAACCTAACCTAACCTAACCTAACCTAACCTAACCTAACCTAACCTAACCTAACCTAACCTAACCTAACCTAACCTAACCTAACCTAACCTAACCTAACCTAACCTAACCTAACCTAACCTAACCTAACCTAACCTAACCTAACCTAACCTAACCTAACCTAACCTAACCTAACCTAACCTAACCTAACCTAACCTAACCTAACCTAACCTAACCTAACCTAACCTAACCTAACCTAACCTAACCTAACCTAACCTAACCTAACCTAACCTAACCTAACCTAACCTAACCTAACCTAACCTAACCTAACCTAACCTAACCTAACCTAACCTAACCTAACCTAACCTAACCTAACCTAACCTAACCTAACCTAACCTAACCTAACCTAACCTAACCTAACCTAACCTAACCTAACCTAACCTAACCTAACCTAACCTAACCTAACCTAACCTAACCTAACCTAACCTAACCTAACCTAACCTAACCTAACCTAACCTAACCTAACCTAACCTAACCTAACCTAACCTAACCTAACCTAACCTAACCTAACCTAACCTAACCTAACCTAACCTAACCTAACCTAACCTAACCTAACCTAACCTAACCTAACCTAACCTAACCTAACCTAACCTAACCTAACCTAACCTAACCTAACCTAACCTAACCTAACCTAACCTAACCTAACCTAACCTAACCTAACCTAACCTAACCTAACCCTCCCCCGCGCCGAGCACACGCGTTCACAGTGCGCTCCGCGTAAAAAATCCCAAAAAAATTGGAAATACGTTTCCAAACACAGCGAAAAGTGTTTTAAAATAAGTGTAATTAGTGCAGCTGTGTTGACGCGGGTTCGGCGCGGTGGAAATCCTGTGTTTAGTGCCAGTAAAAGTGAACTTTGTGTTTTTAGTGCACGTGGCATTCGGCTCGGCGTTCATTTTTCCTGAGAAAAGGCGAGGGTCCCGGATCCCTCGAGAACGTCGACCGTTTGCCCATTTTTTCCATTAACCGGGTGCACGTGGTGATTTCCGGACCGACCTGGATCTGTGATTGGTGATATTTCCTAAGTGGAGTTCTCTGATCGGTGTCCGGGGCACGACCCGGAAATTACCACGTGGCTTTTCAAGACTCACTTGGCACACGGAGCGCAACGCCTCAGACAAGGGACTGTACAGGTACTTTAGTAAAAATTTTATAGTAAGACAGTTAAACTTAATAGTTTGACGAAATATTGACATCTGGCCCCTTTTTACAGGGCCAGGCTGTACAGTCCTTTATTTTTAGCTCATATTAAATTTTAGTTTTTAAATTTGGACGATAATATTAAGATTTTAAGCTGTTTTTACTGTTTGACCTCTAACGTATTTTATTTTAAATTCAACGAACTTGGCCCCCCTTTACAGGGCCAAGAGATTTTAGTTTTATTCTATTTTTACATAGCTTTTAAATCTTGACCGTTCTAATTTTAAACCGCGACGACTACCCTCTGACATTGTCATGGATCCCAGAGTAAATAATAATAAAATTGAATGTCCCCTGAACGCGGCGCTTGGGTGCGTCGTGGATGGCCACCATGAGGGCGTTGTTGTTGAGCCAGTGCACAGGCGGTCAAGTCTGGGGGTCGAAAGGCGGAGGCCCGCGAAGAGGGCGAGGAGGAACCTAGGTTCCATCTCGCCTCCCGAACGGGACCTTGCGACGCCCGAGATTTCCCCGGAGACTACCTCGTCGCTGGGCTCCGACAGCGCCGCCGCTGAAGCCAAAACTTGCCGGTACAAGGTGAGGAAACTTCTCGATGGCTCCAGGAATCTCAAAACAGAGATAAGGCTTGGAGTCATCGAGGCAGTGGAGCGCTTGTACCGGCTGGTGTTGGCGCAAGAGGCGGGGCAACGGGGGGGAAGCCTCTCTCCGTTGCGCCCGCCTTCGGTGGCGGAAAACATGGCCGGCGCCCCGGACGAGCGGTCGGCCGGGCTTGCTCTGTCCGAAAAAATGGAGGAGCAAGCCAGACTGATCAAAGAAAACGCCCGAATGCTGGACGAAATCCGAGGGTTAATCGTCCAGCAAACGGCGGGTGCCGGTGCTTTGTCTTACGCAGACGTGGCGGCCCGCTCATCCAAGGCGGAACCGGCTAAGCGGGGGGCCCTGTTGTCCCTTGTCGTCACATCTAAGGATGCGTGCGACACGGGGGAGCAGGTCCTCGATAAAGTCCGCGAAGCGGTTGACGCCAAGGAGGGGTGGGTCCGAGTCGAGCGTGTGCGTAAGGCAAAGGACCAAAAGGTAATCATGAGTTGCTCGTCCGAGGAAGAACGAGCTAAGTTGAGAGAGAGGCTCGAGAGGGTGGACAGCCTCACTGTCGGGGAGGTGAAAAATCGGGATCCGCTCCTCATCCTCTGGGGCGTCAACATCCGATATAGCGATGGTGACGTCATCGGAGCGGTGAGGAAACAGAACCCAGAGGTTTTCCACGGCCTCGGCAGTGGGGATGACCGCCTTCAGGTAAAATACAGAAGGAAGGCAAAGAATCCGCAAAATAGCAACATTGTGCTCAGCGCATCTCCGGTGATTTGGAGGAGGGCGCTGGACGCCGGATCCCTCCGTGTGGACCTTCAGCATGTAAGGGTTGCAGACCAGTCCCCGCTAGTGCAGTGCTCTCGCTGCTTGGGCTACGGCCACAGCAGACGGTACTGCACGGAGGGGGAGGACGTCTGCAGCCACTGCGGAGGTCCACACATGAAGTCGGAGTGTGCTGAGCACAATGCGGGAACAACAGCGAGCTGCCGCAACTGCAAAAAAGCAGGCGGCAGCCGGGCGGACCACAATGCCTTCAGCGAGGACTGCCCAGTGCGGAGAAAGTGGGACGCGATTGCAAGGTCGGCAACTGCGTATTGCTGACCTTGCAATCAGCACAGCGTCCCCCGATGGGTGGCCGTGCCGCATATCGCCAAAGTTACCCCACATTGTAAAAAAATTATTTTAACGCAAAATAAAATTATTATAGAAGGGCGTAAACTGAGGCGACATAGGGGACCGGCCAAACATGGGAACAAAGTGTTCCGTTGAAGGCATTGCGGGGGCATAGGGCAATGGGGTGTTTTCTCTTTAAATTTTAACGGAAAATTTTTGCATTTATTTTTAAAAATAACATGCATAAAATTTTGTAAATAAAAAAAAATATGTAGCACACAAAGGGAAAACACTCCATAGCGGCAAACTGAGCCTACTTCTGTATTATACCTCAGTTTTTGGTGAATAGTCACGGCTTCGTTTCTGCCGCGGGGCGGGCGTTTTTTCCGGGCGTTTTCCGGTCCCTGAGTGGCGTTCCACTTTCGGACCGAGCCTCGGGCACTGTCTGCCCCGTGGTGGGACGGAGACGTGACTTTTCAAATAATCCGTGCGGCATGTTTTCTGCTTTTAGGAGGTCATTCATGTGGGCGCCCAAGCGGTGAGCTCAAACAGATTTGAAGAGGGCTTTTCGAGGTGTTTGGCATGGCAACAGGCACACTGCAGGTTGCCATGCGGAGTACCTCGAAACTATTATGGTGTATATAAGTAGTTTTTATTAAGCTCTGGGTATATCTATTATATGTAGTATATTTTATATCATATTTATTTATATATTTAA
>OW971949.1:17500-45000 GCA_943193695.1 Acrobasis suavella
TCGTTTTTAAAGATAAATCAGCATTTTCTTACTTTCGTTTACTTAGACGAATTTTTCATTTTTTATATCTCATTTTTCCAAATTTTTCCGCTTTCCCGTATCAGGGTGCTTCCGATCGCCTTGTCTTTTGTCTAATATCATACTCCCACGTCTTTTAATACCTTTTTCTATACAAAATCACAAAAAATCGCTTAGTTACAGAGCCTTCAGCATATTTTTTCTTTGTAAATCCGTTTTTTGTCCATAATCAACTTTTTTTTCTATAGCAATAGCCCAGTTTTGTTTTAAAAACAAATACTAATTGCCCTGCCGCGTCGATCAACACATTAATTGTGGAAATCGGCTCAGTAGTTTTTAAAATATAAATTTTTCGCGTATCTAACGGTCAAACCGAGGTTACCTAAGCCCTTGAAATCCCATATAAATTTACATATCTTTGTTCCCGAATATTATTTCAGTGTGCCCTTGTGTTCTTTGCTTCATTATATACTACTTTCCTTCGTCTCCGCTTTAGATAACACTCGTTTTTAAAGATAAATCAGCATTTTCTTACTTTCGTTTACTTAGACGAATTTTTCATTTTTTATATCTCATTTTTCCAAATTTTTCCGCTTTCCCGTATCAGGGTGCTTCCGATCGCCTTGTCTTTTGTCTAATATCATACTCCCACGTCTTTTAATACCTTTTTCTATACCTCCCACCCACCCTGGTTTCATTGCTTAGGTGAACTCGGTCGCCTGGGAAGGAAATTTTAGTTGCTAAAATGGTTGTTCAAAGGTCGCCCACCCGTGTGGGCAGCCAATTGCCGACACATTCGCGCGCTTTTCCAACCGATCAGCCCCCTCCAGATCCTGTGCAAGCGCCGGGTTCCCCAGAGGCCATAGTCGCTGCGGTGGCTAGAGCGGGCACTCAGACACCGCCTCTGGTGTATGAATCGGACTCGGTTTCGGTTTCGACTGCTCAGGCCTCTCCCACTATCTCTCAGCAATCAGTAGCCGAAGTGCCTTCTGCCTCCCCGAATGACTCTCAATGGAAAACTATTGCCAAAAAATCCAAATCGAAAAACGCGGCGTCCAGCTTCATTGAATTGCCGGCCTACTCGGAGGATGTCACCGACATGGATTCATTCGTAGCGGCGGTGACGAAACTTACTGGCGTTATTAACAAAGCGGTCTCCGAAGGTAAAAGCGTAACTGCGGGCAATAAGAAAGTGATCACGGCCGCCGCGCAGGAAATTCAGAGGGCCAGTCAGACCCTTGCTAGGTTGAGCGTTTCTACTCCCGTTGCATTGGAGCCATCAGAATCAAGTCCCATCATAGACAAAGAGACCATAGTAGCTACCATCAGAGAGAGCATTCGGGAGGAATTTAAGGCTTTACCGGCATCCATACCGGCACCGCCTCCCTTGACGAAGTCGTTTGCTGCGGCAGCCGCCACCCCAGCGCCGAGGCGCCAGCCTGCTCGCACTCTCCCATCTATTATCATAAAAAGCGACGTAACCGGCGAAAAGCAGCCGGTTGTGTATGATGAGTGGCGAAAGCACGTCACCTTTAGAGACACCACATTTGCGCCTACTAAAGTACAATCTCTACGGCAAAACATGCTTAAGGTCGAGTTCGAAACGGTTCAACAAAGAGACGAGACTATAAAAAAGGTACAAAACGTCCCAGGTATTGTTGCGGAAGAGGCCAAATTACGGCGCCCCCTCATAATTTTCAGAGGCATAAGCAAGGAGGTGAAAAGAGAGGATCTGGTAGACGTTATATGCCACCAGAACCAAGTCCCAGCTGAGGACATACGTTTATGCTTCCTAATGAAGAACAGGAATGAGCGGTTATACAACGCGGTCTTTGAGGTGGCTCCGGCGGTGCGGCGCAGGTTGGTTGAGGAGGAGCGCGCTAATGTGGAGCACCAGAGGGTGCACGTAGCGGACTTCAGCCGTTTTGTCCAGTGCTACAAATGCCTACAATTCGGGCACACCAATAACAAGTGCACGGCTGATTTCTACCCCTGCGGCCACTGTGGCTCCACAGCGCACCACATGACCACCTGCCCCGTAAAGTCGGACCCCTCCAGGAAGTGCTGCTATAATTGCAAACAAACAAAAACCACAACCAACACAAACCACTCTGCCTTGGACACAAAAATGTGCCCTAAAATAATAAAGATCGTTAAATCCCTAGAAGAAACAACGGACTATGGACACTAGTTGTCTCAAAATAATTCAATGCAACCTCAGCAAGTGCAAAAAGTGGCAAGATGAATTTGTCCAATACTTTATAACCAGCGAATACTCCATAGCTTTGGTCTCTGAACCATACACAGGATCCAAAAACCGAATGAAAAATCTACCAGGTATTCAAATCAACCAGTACATTACAAAGGAAAGAGTCAAAGCATGTATACTCATAAAACAAACCATTCAAAAATACATAGGAATGTCCCAATATTCCAGCCCAAACATAAGTACAATAAAATTGACAATAGGCCATCAGAACTACATAATTGTATCAGCATACATAGAACCTAATAACGATGAGAACAACACCCTGGATAAAATTGACCTCATCCTAAAAGAAAACACCGGAATTTGCTGCCTTGTGGGTGGGGACTTTAATGGATGGCATAGCTTATGGGGTAGCCAAAAAACTACTCCCAGGGGTAGGGATGTAGTCGAACTCATTTCAGCGAACGACATGCATATTTGTAATATGGGGAACACCCCCACATTTGAAACCACCACTCACGGGCAATACCGATCCTCAATAATAGACTTAACCTTCATCTCCGCAAACAACTTTAATCAAATAAGTGACTGGAAAGTTAATCTTGAAGCCTCACCTCTCTCAGAGCATAACGCTACGTCATATACTTTACAACTAAATAGCCCTAATCATCCACCCAGAACCTTTACATCCACCTACTTATATAAAAATAAAAAGGCCAACTGGAGTAAATTTGAGACCACAATTAAGGAACTGATGACAACAGACGGAATCCTGGAAGAAAATTTAGAGACAGCAGACACACAAAAAATAGATAAAATCATAGATAGAATGTACAACATTATACACAAGTCATGCAGGGCTTCTATACCACTTGGCGGAAAAAGGAAAAAATACAAACCACCCTGGTGGTCAGACAAACTGGATGAACTTAAACAAAAAGTAATAACAATTCATAGGCAGCTTAGACTCCAGAAAAGAAGAAATTTACCATTAGATGAGATAATAGAAAGACAACGCGCAGCGAAAAAAGAATACTCCCAAAACCTCCAGGCCACCTCCAACAAAAATTTTAGGGAATTCTGCGAAAAGCAAGGGAAAGAAGATGTTTGGTCTGTTACCAATAGACTACTTAAAGAAGCACCCCCCGCAACACCACCCACAACTTTAAAGATAGGAAACACATACACTACCGATGCAACAGAAACAGCCGAAGCTCTCATCAATCACTTCTACCCTAAAGACACCAACCCTACAGCTACTATTGAGGAACCGAATACTTCTGAAGAAAAGCCATATACAGAAGAAGAGGTGATGGAATGTATCAAAAATATGAACCCAAACCGATCCCCTGGCAACGACCATCTCACTTCAGACATTGTTTTGAATTTCTGTAATCTCTTCCCGACATTCATAACACAACTTTTCAACCAATGCCTAGCACTACACTACTTCCCTAAGATCTGGAAACATGCAATTGTTAAAATTATCCCAAAACTAAACAAAACAGACTCCTCCGACCTTAGTTCCTACCGCCCCATTGGACTGTTACCGGTATTTGGCAAACTCCTAGAAAAACTGTTTACCAGAAGAATAACATATCATGCCAGTATACAAAACAAGCTCAGTGATAAACAATACGGCTTCAAGGAACAAAAATCAACCACACAAGCCATCGCTGCAGCCATTGACCTCATTAAGACCGAAAAAAGCAAAAAACAACTTGTAGTTTCTGTTAGTCTGGACATAAAATCCGCATTCGATAACGCGTGGTGGCCGGCCATCTTCAAGGGACTCAGAAAAATAAATTGCCCGAGAAACACCTACAAACTAATCAAAAGCTACTTCGAGAATAGAACGGTCACTATAGAATACGGCGGAGCGAGCGCAACCAAGACCATGACCAAGGGCTGTGTGCAGGGATCTGTATGTGGACCCACCATGTGGAACATAATCTTGGACGAGTTGCTTATGCAGACCAACCTACCAACAGGATGCCACATCCAAGCCTTTGCGGACGACGTCTTAATAATAGTGTCAGCACCCGATATCACACAACTGGAAGATAAAACAAACAGAGCCCTCAGCACAATACTTGAATGGGGTAAAAGTGTCCATCTGGAATTTGGTCCGCACAAAACACAACTTGTTGCATACACACCTAAAGCCAAAACTGCGAATATAAAAATGAACAACACAGCACTTCAATTTACCCCCAAAATGAAATACCTTGGAGTTATAATAGACGAAAAACTTTTATTCACAGAACATGTCAAGTACATAACTGAAAAAGCGGTTAACATTTTCAATAAACTATGTATATACACACGAGCAACATGGGGAGTACACACTGAAAACATAAGGACAATATATAAGCAGGTAATTGTTCCAATAATAACATACGCAGCTGGCATCTGGGGGCATATAGCCAATAAGAAATATATAAGGAAAAAGCTAGAAAGCACGCAACGACTCTTTGCTATTAGAGCTACCAGAGCTTTCCGTACAATTTCTACCACAGCTGTCTTGGCAATCGCCGGGTTTGAACCATTACACCTCAAGGTACTTGAAATCCAGGAAATCGAAAACACTAAACTTCAAGGCAAATCATCATTACTACCTGATGACCTAACTATCGATAAGCCAATACCAACTAAAGATCTACTACCACCTTATGAAAGAGTCAGCATCCTTATGAATGAAGCCTACGATGACAAAGAAATCCAGGACATCTGCAACTCTAATACCATAAAGATTTTCACAGACGGGAGCAAACTAGAGAACAAACAAACAGGAGCAGCCTTTGCTGCCTACACTACTTCCGATGATAGGCCCACTATACGGAAATACAAACTGCATAGCACCTGCACCGTTTACCAGGCGGAATTATTCGCAATACTGCAAGCCTGCAACTGGGCGACAAGACAGAAGCATAGAGACGTTACAATTCTGTCAGATAGCAAATCATCTCTAACTGCACTCCAAAACCGAAGCAATACAGACAATTTAGTAGCTGCAATTCATAAAACCATTCATAAAGAAAAACGACAAAACGGTATACAATTTAAATTCATATGGGTTAAGGCGCATGCAGGAATCACCGGAAATGAACTCGTTGACGTGGCAGCAAAGGATGCAGCAACATTGAGGAAAGCCCCTGATTACGACCTAGTACCCATAAGCTACATAAAACAGGAACTAAGAAAACGAACACTCACAAAATGGCAGGACTCATACAGAAGCTCAACAACAGGAACCCAAACCAAAAAACTATTTCCAGAACTGCAAACGATCCTTAAAGCCAGAAATAATTGGAAAACGAACTTTTTCATGACACAATTCCTATCAGGACATGGATATCACAAGGAGTACCTGAAACGGTTCAAAATCATTGAAAATGACCAGTGTCCCTGCGACAATGACAGCCCTCAAACAATTGAACACCTTCTTAAACATTGCAACAGCTACGGAGCACTGAGACAACAACATGAAACACTGTGTGGAATTTTGAAGGTGGATCCATACAGCACTGAGTGCCTCGCAAACGAGGGAACGGCACAGCGTTCGCTTTTGCAACTGGTGATGGAAGTGTTCCAGACGCTGAAGCAATTTAATAAATAAATAAATAAATAGGCACTTTATATGTATATGAATATGAATAATATATATAAAAAATAAAAAAATAAAAAATACTAATTAAGTAATAACACAATTAAACATGTATAATATACATCAAAAAACCGCGCTATGCGCAATATCCAAAACCGATCTATGCGCAAACGTATTTGAGTCTCGTATCAAATCGCGAGACTTTAAAAATACCCTGTTAGTGGCAAACCGAGGCAAACCACTACAGGGAGGAAAAAAAAAAAAAAAACCTAACCTAACCTAACCTAACCTAACCTAACCTAACCTAACCTAACCTAACCTAACCTAACCTAACCTAACCTAACCTAACCTAACCTAACCTAACCTAACCTAACCTAACCTAACCTAACCTAACCTAACCTAACCTAACCTAACCTAACCTAACCTAACCTAACCTAACCTAACCTAACCTAACCTAACCTAACCTAACCTAACCTAACCTAACCTAACCTAACCTAACCTAACCTAACCTAACCTAACCTAACCTAACCTAACCTAACCTAACCTAACCTAACCTAACCTAACCTAACCTAACCTAACCTAACCTAACCTAACCTAACCTAACCTAACCTAACCTAACCTAACCTAACCTAACCTAACCTAACCTAACCTAACCTAACCTAACCTAACCTAACCTAACCTAACCTAACCTAACCTAACCTAACCTAACCTAACCTAACCTAACCTAACCTAACCTAACCTAACCTAACCTAACCTAACCACATATCTTTGTTCCCGAATAATATTTCAGTGTGCCCTTGTGTTCTTTGCTTCATTATATACTACTTTCCTTCGTCTCCGCTTTAGATAACACTCGTTTTTAAAGATAAATCAGCATTTTCTTACTTTCGTTTACTTAGACGAAATTTTCATTTTTTATATCTCATTTTTCCAAATTTTTCCGCTTTTCCGTATCAGGGTGCTACCGATCGCCTTGTCTTTTGTCTAATATCATACTCCCACGTCTTTTAATACCTTTTTCTATACAAAATCACAAAAAATCGCTTAGTTACAGAGCCTTCAGCATATTTTTTCTTTGTAAATCCGTTGTTTGTCCATAATCAACTTTTTTTCTATAGCAATAGCCCAGTTTTGTTTTAAAAACAAATACTAATTGCCCTGCCGCGTCGATCAACACATTAATTGTGGAAATCGGCCCAGTAGTTTTTAAAATATAAATTTTTCGCGTTTCTAACGGTCAAACCGAGGTTACCTAAGCCCTTGAAATCCCATATAAATTTACATATCTTTGTTCCCGAATAATATTTCAGTGTGCCCTTGTGTTCTTTGCTTCATTATATACTACTTTCCTTCGTCTCCGCTTTAGATAACACTCGTTTTTAAAGATAAATCAGCATTTTCTTACTTTCGTTTACTTAGACGAAATTTTCATTTTTTATATCTCATTTTTCCAAATTTTTCCGCTTTTCCGTATCAGGGTGCTACCGATCGCCTTGTCTTTTGTCTAATATCATACTCCCACGTCTTTTAATACCTTTTTCTATACAAAATCACAAAAAATCGCTTAGTTACAGAGCCTTCAGCATATTTTTTCTTTGTAAATCCGTTGTTTGTCCATAATCAACTTTTTTTCTATAGCAATAGCCCAGTTTTGTTTTAAAAACAAATACTAATTGCCCTGCCGCGTCGATCAACACATTAATTGTGGAAATCGGCCCAGTAGTTTTTAAAATATAAATTTTTCGCGTTTCTAACGGTCAAACCGAGGTTACCTAAGCCCTTGAAATCCCATATAAATTTACATATCTTTGTTCCCGAATAATATTTCAGTGTGCCCTTGTGTTCTTTGCTTCATTATATACTACTTTCCTTCGTCTCCGCTTTAGATAACACTCGTTTTTAAAGATAAATCAGCATTTTCTTACTTTCGTTTACTTAGACGAAATTTTCATTTTTTATATCTCATTTTTCCAAATTTTTCCGCTTTTCCGTATCAGGGTGCTACCGATCGCCTTGTCTTTTGTCTAATATCATACTCCCACGTCTTTTAATACCTTTTTCTATACAAAATCACAAAAAATCGCTTAGTTACAGAGCCTTCAGCATATTTTTTCTTTGTAAATCCGTTGTTTGTCCATAATCAACTTTTTTTCTATAGCAATAGCCCAGTTTTGTTTTAAAAACAAATACTAATTGCCCTGCCGCGTCGATCAACACATTAATTGTGGAAATCGGCCCAGTAGTTTTTAAAATATAAATTTTTCGCGTTTCTAACGGTCAAACCGAGGTTACCTAAGCCCTTGAAATCCCATATAAATTTACATATCTTTGTTCCCGAATAATATTTCAGTGTGCCCTTGTGTTCTTTGCTTCATTATATACTACTTTCCTTCGTCTCCGCTTTAGATAACACTCGTTTTTAAAGATAAATCAGCATTTTCTTACTTTCGTTTACTTAGACGAAATTTTCATTTTTTATATCTCATTTTTCCAAATTTTTCCGCTTTCCCGTATCAGGGTGCTACCGATCGCCTTGTCTTTTGTCTAATATCATACTCCCACGTCTTTTAATACCTTTTTCTATACAAAATCACAAAAAATCGCCCTCCCACCCACCCTGGTTTCATTGCTTAGGTGAACTCGGTCGCCTGGGAAGGAAATTTTAGTTGCTAAAATGGTTATTCAAAGGTCACCCACCCGTGTGGGCAGCCAATTGCCGACACATTCGCGCGCTTTTCCAACCGATCAGCCCCCTCCAGATCCTGTGCAAGCACCGGGTTCCCCAGAGGCCATAGTCGCTGCGGTGGCTAGAGCGGGCACTCAGACACCGCCTCTGGTGTATGAATCGGACTCGGTTTCGGTTTCGACTGCTCAGGCCTCTCCCACTATCTCTCAGCAATCAGTAGCCGAAGTGCCTTCTGCCTCCCCGAATAACTCTCAATGGAAAACTATTGCCAAAAAATCCAAATCGAAAAACGCGGCGTCCAGCTTCATTGAATTGCCGGCCTACTCGGAGGATGTCACCGACGTGGATTCATTCGTGGCGGCGGTGACGAAACTTACTGGCGTTATCAACAAAGCGGTCTCCGAAGGTAAAAGCGTAACTGCGGGCAATAAGAAAGTGATCACGGCCGCCGCGCAGGAAATTCAGAGGGCCAGTCAGACCCTTGCTAGGTTGAGCGTTTCTACTCCCGTTGCATTGGAGTCATCAGAATCAAGTCCCATCATAGACAAAGAGACCATAGTAGCTACCATCAGAGAGAGTATTCGGGAGGAATTTAAGGCTTTACCGGCATCCATACCGGCACCGCCTCCCTTGACGAAGTCGTTTGCTGCGGCAGCCGCCACCCCAGCGCCGAGGCGTCAGCCTGCTCGCACTCTCCCATCTATTATCATAAAAAGCGACGTAACCGGCGAAAAGCAGCCGGTTGTGTATGATGAGTGGCGAAAGCACGTCACCTTTAGAGACACCACATTTGCGCCTACTAAAGTACAATCTCTACGGCAAAACATGCTTAAGGTCGAGTTCGAAACGGTTCAACAAAAAGACGAGACTATGAAAAAGGTACAAAACGTCCCAGGTATTGTTGCGGAAGAGGCCAAATTACGGCGCCCCCTCATAATTTTCAGAGGCATAAGCAAGGAGGTGAAAAGAGAGGATCTGGTAGACGTTATATGCCACCAGAACCAAGTCCCAGCTGAGGACATACGTTTATGCTTCCTAATGAAGAACAGGAATGAGCGGTTATACAACGCGGTCTTTGAGGTGGCTCCGGCGGTGCGGCGCAGGTTGGTTGAGGAGGAGCGCGCTAATGTGGAGCACCAGAGGGTGCACGTAGCGGACTTCAGCCGTTTTGTCCAGTGCTACAAATGCCTACAATTCGGGCACACCAATAACAAGTGCACGGCTGATTTCTACCCCTGCGGCCACTGTGGCTCCACAGCGCACCACATGACCACCTGCCCCGTAAAGTCGGACCCCTCCAAGAAGTGCTGCTATAATTGCAAACAAACAAAAACCACAACCAACACAAACCACTCTGCCTTGGACACAAAAATGTGCCCTAAAATAATAAAGATCGTTAAATCCCTAGAAGAAACAACGGACTATGGACACTAGTTGTCTCAAAATAATTCAATGCAACCTCAGCAAGTGCAAAAAGTGGCAAGATGAATTTGTCCAGTACTTTATAACCAGCGAATACTCCATAGCTTTGGTCTCTGAACCATACACAGGAACCAAAAACCGAATGAAAAATCTACCAGGTATTCAAATCAACCAGTACATTACAAAGGAAAGAGTCAAAGCATGTATACTCATAAAACAAACCATTCAAAAATACATAGGAATGTCCCAATATTCCAGCCCAAACATAAGTACAATAAAATTGACAATAGGCCATCAGAACTACATAATTGTATCAGCATACATAGAACCTAATAACGATGAGAACAACACACTGGATAAAATTGACCTCATCCTAAAAGAAAACACCGGAATTTGCTGCCTTGTGGGTGGAGACTTTAATGGATGGCATAGCTTATGGGGTAGCCAAAAAACTACTCCCAGGGGTAGGGATGTAGTCGAACTCATTTCAGCGAACGACATGCATATTTGCAATATGGGGAACACCCCCACATTTGAAACCACCACTCACGGGCAATACCGATCCTCAATAATAGACTTAACCTTCATCTCCGCAAACAACTTCAATCAAATAAGTGACTGGAAAGTTAATCTTGAAGCCTCACCTCTCTCAGAGCATAACGCTACGTCATATACTTTACAACTAAATAGCCCCAATCATCCACCCAGAACCTCTACATCCACCTACTTATATAAAAATAAAAAGGCCAACTGGAGTAAATTTGAGACCACAATTAAGGAACTGATGACAACAGACGGAATCCTGGAAGAAAATTTAGAGACAGCAGACACACAAAAAATAGATAAAATCATAGATAGAATGTACAACATTATACACAAGTCATGCAGGGCTTCTATACCACTTGGCGGAAAAAGGAAAAAATACAAACCACCCTGGTGGTCAGACAAACTGGATGAACTTAAACAAAAAGTAATAAGTATTCATAGGCAGCTTAGGCTCCAGAAAAGAAGAAATTTACCATTAGATGAGATAATAGAACGGCAACGCGCAGCGAAAAAAGAATACACCCAAAACCTCCAGGCCACCTCCAACAAAAATTTCAGGGAATTCTGCGAAAAGCAAGGGAAAGAAGATGTTTGGTCTGTTACCAATAGACTACTTAAAGAAGCACCCCCCGCAACACCACCCACAACTTTAAAGATAGGAAACACATACACTACCGATGCAACAGAAACAGCCGAAGCTCTCATCGATCACTTCTACCCTAAAGACACCAACCCTACAGCTACTATTGAGGAACCGAATACTTCTGAAGAAAAGCCATATACAGAAGAAGAGGTGATGGAATGTATTAAAAATATGAACCCAAACCGATCCCCTGGCAACGACCATCTCACTTCAGACATTGTTTTGAATTTCTGTAATCTCTTCCCGACATTCATAACACAACTTTTCAACCAATGCCTAGCACTACACTACTTCCCTAAGATCTGGAAACATGCAATTGTTAAAATTATCCCAAAACTAAACAAAACAGACTCCTCCGACCTTAGTTCCTACCGCCCCATTGGACTGTTACCGGTATTTGGCAAACTCCTAGAAAAACTGTTTACCAGAAGAATAACATATCATGCCAGTATACAAAACAAGCTCAGTGATAAACAATACGGCTTCAAGGAACAAAAATCAACCACACAAGCCATCGCTGCAGCCATTGACCTCATTAAGACCGAAAAAAGCAAAAAACAACTTGTAGTTTCTGTTAGTCTGGACATAAAATCCGCATTCGATAACGCGTGGTGGCCGGCCATCTTCAAGGGACTCAGAAAAATAAATTGCCCGAGAAACACCTACAAACTAATCAAAAGCTACTTCGAGAATAGAACGGTCACTATAGAATACGGCGGAGCGAGCGCAACCAAAACCATGACCAAGGGCTGTGTGCAGGGATCTGTATGTGGACCCACCATGTGGAACATAATCTTGGACGAGTTGCTTATGCAGACCAACCTACCAACAGGATGCCACATCCAAGCCTTTGCGGACGACGTCTTAATAATAGTGTCAGCACCCGATATCACACAACTGGAAGATAAAACAAACAGAGCCCTCAGCACAATACTTGAATGGGGTAAAAGTGTCCATCTGGAATTTGGTCCGCACAAAACACAACTTGTTGCATACACACCTAAAGCCAAAACTGCGAATATAAAAATGAACAACACAGCACTTCAATTTACCCCCAAAATGAAATACCTTGGAGTTATAATAGACGAAAAACTTTTATTCACAGAACATGTCAAGTACATAACCGAAAAAGCGGTTAACATTTTCAATAAACTATGTATATACACACGAGCAACATGGGGAGTACACACTGAAAACATAAGGACAATATATAAGCAGGTAATTGTTCCAATAATAACATACGCAGCTGGCATCTGGGGGCATATAGCCAATAAGAAATATATAAGGAAAAAGCTAGAAAGCACGCAACGACTCTTTGCTATTAGAGCTACCAGAGCTTTCCGTACAATTTCCACCACAGCTGTCTTGGCAATCGCCGGATTTGAACCATTACACCTCAAGGTACTTGAAATCCAGGAAATCGAAAACACTAAACTTCAAGGCAAATCATCATTACTACCTGATGACCTAACTATCGATAAGCCAATACCAACTAAAGATCTACTACCACCTTATGAAAGAGTCAGCATCCTTATGAATGAAGCCTACGATGACAAAGAAATCCAGGACATCTGCAACTCTAATACCATAAAGATTTTCACAGACGGGAGCAAACTAGAGAACAAACAAACAGGAGCAGCCTTTGCTGCCTACACTACTTCCGACGATAGGCCCACTATACGGAAATACAAACTGCATAGCACCTGCACCGTTTACCAGGCGGAATTATTCGCAATACTGCAAGCCTGCAACTGGGCGACAAGACAGAAGCATAGAGACGTTACAATTCTGTCAGATAGCAAATCATCTCTAACTGCACTCCAAAACCGAAGCAATACAGACAATTTAGTAGCTGCAATTCATAAAACCATTCATAAAGAAAAAGGACAAAACGGTATACAATTTAAATTCATATGGGTTAAGGCGCATGCGGGAATCACCGGAAATGAACTTGTTGACGTGGCAGCAAAGGATGCAGCAACATTGAGGAAAGCCCCTGATTACGACCTAGTACCCATAAGCTACATAAAACAGGAACTAAGGAAACGAACACTCACAAAATGGCAGGACTCATACAGAAGCTCAACAACAGGAACCCAAACCAAAAAACTATTTCCAGAACTGCAAACGATACTCAAAGCCAGAAATAATTGGAAAACCAACTTTTTCATCACACAATTCCTATCAGGACATGGATATCACAAGGAGTACCTGAAACGGTTCAAAATCATTGAAAATGACCAGTGTCCCTGCGACAATGACAGCCCTCAAACAATTGAACACCTTCTTAAACATTGCAACAGATACGGAGCACTGAGACAACAACATGAAACACTGTGTGGAATTTTGAAGGTGGATCCATACAGCACTGAGTGCCTCGCAAACGAGGGAACGGCACAGCGTTCGCTTTTGCAACTGGTGATGGAAGTGTTCCAGACGCTGAAGCAATTTAATAAATAAATAAATAAATAGGCACTTTATATGTATATGAATATGAATAATATATTTAAAAAAAAAAAAAAACAAAAAAAAAAAAAAAAAAAAAAAAATACTAATTAAGTAATAACACAATTAAACATGTATAATATACATCAAAAAACCGCGCTATGCGCAATATCCAAAACTGATCTATGCGCAAACGTATTTGAGTCTCGTATCAAATCGCGAGACTTTAAAAATACCCTGTTAGTGGCAAACCGAGGCAAACCACTACAGGGAGGAAAAAAAACCTAACCTAACCTAACCTAACCTAACCTAACCTAACCTAACCTAACCTAACCTAACCTAACCTAACCTAACCTAACCTAACCTAACCTAACCTAACCTAACCTAACCTAACCTAACCTAACCTAACCTAACCTAACCTAACCTAACCTAACCTAACCTAACCTAACCTAACCTAACCTAACCTAACCTAACCTAACCTAACCTAACCTAACCTAACCTAACCTAACCTAACCACCGGAACGCAATATCGTATGGAGTCTTCAGCGACTCAATGGCAGCTCTCCAAACAGTGCAGAACCACAGCTGCCTCCACCCCCTCGCTGTAGAAACTCGGGATAACTTGAAAGTCATATCTCACCAAAATAAGACACTAAATCTATTTTGGATAAAGGCACACGCGGGGTTGGAAGGTAATGAAAGAGCCGACACGTTAGCCAGAGAGGCCGCTGAAAACACCAAACGAAAACCCGACTACGACAAATGCCCGGTCTCATATGTCAAGCGCAGCCTTCGCATGGCAACGCTTGAAGTATGGAATCGGAGATACGTAGAAGGATCTACTGCTTCCACAACGAAGATGTTTCTCCCAGACGTAAATGCGGCGTATAGGATCATGCGGAAAACAAAACTCAGTATGGTGAGAACCCAAATATTGACAGGTCATGGTGGATTCTCCGAATACTTGAATCGTTTCAAGTGTAAGGAGAGCCCATCATGCTCCTGTGATCCTGCTGAGGATGAGACCGTAGCGCATGTCCTGACAGTGTGTCCAATATACTACAACGAGCGTTTTGATTTCGAACAAAAAATCGGAATGAAAATAGACACAAATAGCATCAATGAACTGATGGCAGGCAAAGAGAGGGAGAACTTTTTGCAATACTGCGAAAAAATTGTAAATAAAGTTATAAAAAAGAATAAAACTTAAGAAAAGAAAACTATGCTTTTATAATATGAATAGCATATTAGAATGAAAGCATAAAAATAAATATAAGAGGATGTAAATAGTGGAATATAAAAGGTATTGCAAAAAAAAAAAAAAAAAAAAAAAAATGGCATTGAAAATAACTGCAAGGTACAGATGTTTTGTATGTTATAAATATAAAGTACATAAATAAGTGTAATACAATATAGGAATAACGAAAGAAAATGTAAGCTGATAGAAATAAGAAATAAAATATTATAAATAAGTTAAAAATATACCATAGGAAAATGTAAATGTAATATATAAGAAATACGAAAGTAAATGTTAACTGATAGAAATAAGAATAAATATAAGAAACACAATGTTATAAGAAAGTAAATAAAGGAAACCCCCTGTAGTTCTTTTTCCCTGGAAATAAAAAAAAAAAAAAAAAAAAAAAAAAAAAAAAAATACATAGCTAGATTAGTTAGAATGGGAATCCCACCCATAATGACAAGAATGAAAGAGGCATGAAAGAAAGAAAAAGTATGTAGCACGAAAGTACGAGAGGAAAGATTGCGAGAACTGGTATGAATGAGAATTAGTTAGATAAAGGCTCCGATCACGTCGGAGGTAGGAATGAAAAAAAAAAAAAAAAAAAAAAAAAAAAAAAAAAAACCTAACCTAACCTAACCTAACCTAACCTAACCTAACCTAACCTAACCTAACCTAACCTAACCTAACCTAACCTAACCTAACCTAACCTAACCTAACCTAACCTAACCTAACCTAACCTAACCTAACCTAACCTAACCTAACCTAACCTAACCTAACCTAACCTAACCTAACCTAACCTAACCTAACCTAACCTAACCTAACCTAACCTAACCTAACCTAACCTAACCTAACCTAACCTAACCTGATAAGTGGTCGGACTGTTTGCTGCCAAAGTTAGACCACGTGGTAAAAAATTTTTTCTTTACGCAAAGAAAAGTTTCTACAGAAGGGTGTCAACGGAGGCAGCAAAGCGGCCCGACCATATATTGGAGCAAAGTGTCCCACTGAAGGCGTTGCGGGAATAGTGCAATGGGGTGTTTTCCCTTTTAATTTTAACGGCAGATTTTTACATATTATTTTTGAAATAATTATGTATAAAATTAGCAACAATCAAAATAGTAGCAAACAAAGGGAAAACACCCCATCGTGGAAAACTAGCCTACTTCTGTATTTTATCTTGGTTTAGTGTGAGAAGTCTCGGCTCCGTTTCTGCCGCGGGGCGGGCGTTTTTTCCGGGCGTTTTCCGGTCCCTGAGTGGCGTATCCATTCTCGGACCGAGCCTCGGGCACTGTCTGCCCCGTAGTGGGACGGAGACGTGACTTTTCAAAAAATCCGTGCGGCATGTTTTCTGCTTTTAGGAGGTCATTCATGTGGGCGCCCAAGTGGTGAGCTCAAACAGATCCAAAAAGGGCTCTTCGAGGTGTTTGGCATGGCAACAGGCACACTGCAGGTTGCCACGCGGAGCACCTCGGAACTAGTATGGTGTATATAAGTAGTTTTATTAAACTCTGGGTATATTTATCATATGTAGTATATTTTATATCATATTTATTTATATATTTAAAACAATATTTATTTGTAAATAACTTTTAACGGAAAATATAGTCCCTGATAATGTCAGGGGGTGGGATTTAAAAATAAATAAAAAAAAAAAAAAAAAAAAAAAAAAACCTAACCTAACCTAACCTAACCTAACCTAACCTAACCTAACCTAACCTAACCTAACCTAACCTAACCTAACCTAACCTAACCTAACCTAACCTAACCTAACCTAACCTAACCTAACCTAACCTAACCTAACCTAACCTAACCTAACCTAACCTAACCTAACCTAACCTAACCTAACCTAACCTAACCTAACCTAACCTAACCTAACCTAACCTAACCTAACCTAACCTAACCTAACCTAACCTAACCTAACCTAACCTAACCTAACCTAACCTAACCTAACCTAACCTAACCTAACCTAACCTAACCTAACCTAACCTAACCTAACCTAACCTAACCTAACCTAACCTAACCTAACCTAACCTAACCTAACCTAACCTAACCTAACCAGTTCCGCTGCGCCAGGCGACCCGAACGCGCACTGTCAACATCGCTCCGCGCTCAAAAAATTCGTTTTTTGTGCTAAAAATTCATAACTCAGGATCCATAGCAGTTACAGCCTTGGAAAATTTATCAAAAAGTGCGCGCAAACAAGACGAATAAAGTGTGCTTAGTGACAAATACCTAGATTTTTACTAAGTATTTTTAAAAGTGAAAAAAGTGACAAAATTTTGGCACCCGGCCAGCTAAACAATTCAAAATAAAATCACTTGACGTCATACAGTCAAGATTTTTATACTAAAAAGTGCTCCAGATCCTAGTGCATCTATCTACATAAAAAACAGTGTTATAAACTCAAATTTTGGAACACAAGTGACCAACGAAAGTTGAACTTTTGGAAAAATTTAACCAAAATGCTGAATATCTCGAAAACAAGATCGACGACCTATCTTTTTTCAATTGCTGTTTTGTGGGCCTAGGTCGTCTTCTTGTCTAGACATCATTTTTAGATTTTTATCACCAGGCTACGAGGCGTTAGGACCGAAAAACCATCTCGGCCAATCACCACTTTTCCCAGTTTTGCGGCTAAACCCGGGGGTGCGCGCTAGTGGTGAAACCACCACCAGATGCGCCTCAAAAAGATACACCCGGAGGCACTTGGACCAACATCCTAGGACCAGGCATCTCGGAACTAGAACCAATTTTCCGAGGGAAACAAGATTTGGCCAACTTTGGACCCGCCCACGCCCGAAACCCTAAGGACTGGAGATACCACATATAGATAAGTTCAGTGCGCATTTACCAAACAACAATCTTGCCAATTTTGAGATCCGTAGCTTTAGTAGTTTTCGAGTAATAGAATTTTTATTAAAACAGTACCTAAATTACCACGTGTGTTACGTAATTAGAAAGCTAAAAATAGCTTTTTAATTACAGGGTTTTTTGGCCAAACAACCCTCGCGTTTTTAAGGCAGGACCTAAAAAATAGGTTCTGCGACGTTTTCAAAATTTTAGCTTCAGTAGTTTTCAAGATATAAGGATCTCAAAATTGGTAAATCCTGAAAATTTTATCTTCATTTTTCTCCCTTTTCCCGTAAGGAAAACGTTTCTTTTAGTTTTAATTCAGTGTTCTTACGGCTTAACTTAAATTTTAGTAAAAATAGTTTAATTAAATACTTGTTAGAAGCCCCCTATTTCAAGTTGTCAACAAAATCCCGCCATCTTTCGGCGAGGGGCGGAACTAAATTTTTGCAAACCTAAAATAGTGTCTTTTAATTAAAAACAATTTTATTTACATTACTTAGGATTCAAACCCACCCACTTAAATTTTTTGGACATCCCTTAACCCCAAAAACCCCTAAAATTGAGAACAAAAGTTGTGAAAAATACTATATTGTAATTACGGCCCCAAAAAATTGTCAAATTCCCTGGTAATTGCGCACTGACTAGTAGATAAGTACAATATAGATATAATAGACTTACTGTATACCAAATTTGAGAATTTTATTACGCATAGTTTTCGAGATATAGATTCATTAATAAAATTTTAGGAATTCTTCGCGAGATTTACGTAATTAGAAAGTACAAAAGTGCTTTTTAATTACTGGGTTTTTCGGCCAAATAGCCCTCGTTTCTTAAAAACAGGACCTAAAAATTAGGTTCTGTAGTATTTTCAAAATTTTAGTCCCTATAGTTTTTGAGAAATAAAGTCCTCAAGTTTGGTAAAAGGTGAAATTTCGAGGACAATTTTCCTCCGATTTAAATAGGAAATAATTAATCTGTAAATTGAAATAAATGATGTTTTATGTATAGTTTATAATCATATAGATTAAAAAACATCTGTTATAATACACAGTTTTAGAAATTAAGTTATAGTGGACGAAATTTACAGAAACTTATTCAACTTAACTATTTAATAATTCAATCTAATTTAATGACTAGAAAATTATAATTTATATTTCAATACGATTTTAGTTAGGTATAGCGATAAGAAATTATATTGCAAAGTATTGTATTTTAAAATTCAATTATTTATTCCTATTTAAATCTTATTTTATTTTAGCTTAAGATTTTATTTACTGTTATACAACTTTTACAAACTTTTAGCGTAGTTAAACGACCAACAACCTCGGCTCCCCTTTACAGAGCCAAGGCAATTGTATTTTAATTTATTATTTATAATTTACTTAATTTTAATCTTATTGACGCAAACCTCCAACTTGAGAAATGCCTCTCGCACATTCCCCGCCACCTACTAGACAGGAACTCGCTAGCGGGACACCAAAATCGGTGTCTACTATTGACCCGCAAAGGTGCCTCTCTTTCGAAGATGACAGTGTCAGCAGTCTCGTCCGTTTCAGCAATGCTAGGGCGAAATATACCTATAATAGAGACAAAAATGCAACGCCGTTTGTCCCACTTAAGTACCAGCGACATCGGATAACGGACGACGACAGAGATGTTTTGGTTAGGGACTGCAGAGAGTTCATGCAATCAATAATAGACGAACTAGAGTCCGCTAGAAACCTAAAGGGGACTATTAAAGAGGCGACAAAAGATCTGTTAGATAAATTAGAGGACAGGATATGCAGATTAGCCGAATATGTGGAGCCCCAAAATATCACCCCGGGGTACCACCCAAGCGTACGTACCCAAACCTCCCCGCAGGCCCAATCAAGCCCACAGTCAGTCGAGTCTGCTCTATCCGAACGGATGGAGGAGCAGGCCCGACTGATTAGTGAAAACACCAAAAGGCTGGAGGAAATAAAGGAACTGATCGCTAAGCAGCCTGGCCCTTTGTCTTACGCAGACGCGGCGGCCCGCCCGGCCTTGGCGAAACCGACCGAACGGGGGGCCCTGTTGTCCCTTGTCGTCACATCCAAGGATGTGTGCGACACGGGAGAACAGGTGCTCGACAAGGTTCGGGAGGCGGTGGACGCCAAGGACGGGTGGATCCGTGTGGAGCGGGTGCGTAAGGCGAAGGACCAGAAGGTCATTTTGAGCTGCGCGACGGAGGCCGAAAGGGCCAAGTTGCGGCAGAGGCTAGAGGGGGCAGGCAGAAACCTCGCTGTCGAGGACGTAAAGAACAGGGACCCACTTCTCATCCTCTGGGGCGTCAGTATCAGACATACTGATGATGACGTCATCGGAGCGATGAGGAGACAAAACCCTGAAGTTTTTTACGGCCTCGACAGGGAGGAAGACCGCCTGCAAATCAAATATAAGAAAAAAGCCCGTAACCCGCAGGTGCACCATATTGTGGTCAGCACATCGCCGAAGGTATGGAGGAGGGCAGTTGATGCCGGTACCCTCCGCGTGGACCTCCAGCACATTAGGGTAGCCGACCAGTCTCCCCTCGTGCAGTGCTCTCGCTGCCTGGCCTATGGCCACAGCAGGAGATACTGCAACGAGGAGGTGGACTCGTGCAGCCATTGCGGGGGTCCACACCTAAAATCGGTGTGTGCCGACTACAAGGCCGGCACTGCGGCATCCTGCCGCAACTGCAAGAAAGCGGGTATAGACAAGGCGGGTCACAATGCTTTCAGCGTGGACTGCGCGCTGAGAAGAAAATGGGACGCGATTGCAAGGTCGGCAACCGCGTATTCCTGACCTTGCAATCTGCGCAGACCCACTGGTGCGCGGCTCGGTCATAAGTGCCCTGCACCCTTAGCTCATCAATACCACTTTTATTTAAAAGTATGATTGTAATGACAATTATAGGTTGAACCCGAGCGGGGCACGAAGACCTGACCGCGTGCTATTCTCGTGCGCGGTCGACGGTGGAAGTATTGTGACCATAGAAATGAGGCGTTCCCATTCACTCGTTATAATCCTAAATATATGTGCATTATTACCAATAATCACTGTATTTGAATATAAATACAAGTAGAAACGAACGAAGAGTGGAGAGGGATGCCTCACTGTCAACCATAGGGTCATCACAAACGCCAACAGTGCTATTGAATTTTTGTTATGTAAAAATAAATATTAATTATTATTATATACAAATTATTAATGATAATAATTTATTATGTAAAAATTAATTTAAAAGACTTATTATACACAATGTGAAATAAAAACTAAATAAGAAATATACGTATTTAGTATAAAGAAAACGTACTGTAAAATACAGAATTAACTATATATAAGATATACATAAGATTGTGAATATAAAAATTAAGTAATTTATTAAAAAAAAAAAAAAAAAAAAAAAAAAAAAAAAAAAAAAAAAAAAAAAAAAAAAAAACCATATTCATATAAATAGTAATAACAAGACTGTAAAAAATATAGTGTAAAGGTGTCGCATTATTTTGTAAAATACCCTATCTCAAAAGAAGTAACAAATAAAGAACAAAGAAATAAAAGATTAGTTAGAACATAGTAATAAGACGGGAGTCCCACCCGTAATGGATTGCAAGAAGATGTATGAACTTGGTCAGTATGAGGAATGAAAGTACGAGAGGCATGAAAGATAGAACTTGAATGTAAGAGTATTGGAAAACATAGGCTCCGATTACGTTGGAGGTTGTAGTATTTAAAAAAAATAAAAAAAAAAAAAAAAAAAAAAAAAAAAAAAAAACCTAACCTAACCTAACCTAACCTAACCTAACCTAACCTAACCTAACCTAACCTAACCTAACCTAACCTAACCTAACCTAACCTAACCTAACCTAACCTAACCTAACCTAACCTAACCTAACCTAACCTAACCTAACCTAACCTAACCTAACCTAACCTAACCTAACCTAACCTAACCTAACCTAACCTAACCTAACCTAACCTAACCTAACCTAACCTAACCTAACCTAACCTAACCTAACCTAACCTAACCTAACCTAACCTAACCTAACCTAACCTAACCTAACCTAACCTAACCTAACCTAACCTAACCTAACCTAACCTAACCTAACCTAACCTAACCTAACCTAACCTAACCTAACCTAACCTAACCTAACCTAACCTAACCTAACCTAACCTAACCTAACCTAACCTAACCTAACCTAACCTAACCTAACCTAACCTAACCTAACCTAACCTAACCTAACCTAACCTAACCTAACCTAACCTAACCTAACCTAACCTAACCTAACCTAACCTAACCTAACCTAACCTAACCTAACCTAACCTAACCTAACCTAACCTAACCTAACCTAACCTAACCTAACCTAACCTAACCTAACCTAACCTAACCTAACGTAACCTTTTTTTTTTTTTTTTTTTTTTTTTTTTTTTTTACGTGAGAGAAAGGTCCTTCCGCCTACCGTCCGTTAAACCGCGGGAGGCCGGACGGTTATGTGGGGCTCTCACCCACTAAAAAACTCACGGTGTTCCTTACACAGCCGCTTAATTGCCGGAGCCATGGGAACAATAATCTCCACGACCCAGACGCGGTGCCACTGATAGTGGCTCTAGCTCACTCACCACGCCCTATCGGGGTGGCGAGCGGCCCACGGGTAGCTCTTTTATCAAGCTTACACCCTGCCTTGATAGGGAAGGTGCGCGGGAACACTTCGCGCACCATTCAACCTGGAAGATCGTATGCCGGACGACGGAAAATCCCGCTTCCGCCTTCCGACCGACCCTCATTACGGGGGCATCTGCTGGGCGTACGCCCGACGTCTGCACCCCGGGCGCCGGCGGCGGATGGCCAGTTCAGCGTTAGCCTCCCGGTCTCTCTCCGCCGCCTCTTTTTGGAGCATTATCTCCTCCGCAAAGACTTGCATCGCTTTCCATGCCGTCTCGCTATCAACCATAGCTTGCACCGCGGTCGGCAGCGAGAGGTTATCTCCTACCTCGGCACTCAATACGGAGCGCTCCTCTGTCCAAGCAGAGCAAAATTCAAGCGCGTGTTGCGCATCTTCGTCAGGACAAACGTCGCAATGGTGGCATCGCGCTGTCGGTTCCCGGAGTGCCCTCCGACACAGATAACCTCCGAAGCAGCCGTGCCCAGAGAGAATCTGTGTCAGACGGAACGTCAGGACACCGTGCCTTCTGTTAAGCCACTGCTGCAAGACAGGACGAACTGCCTCGATAGTCCGAGTGCCCGCGCTAGGCTGCTCCAGCCGTCGAGCCCACTCCCTTTCACTGATCTGTCGCAGCTGATTGCGGCGTCTATCCAATTCTCGGGGTGCTGGCCGAAGGCCCCGGGAATGCGCCTCCTCACGCCAAAAATAAAGTGACGCAAGAGCTCTCGCATCTATGTCCCATGGCAGACATCCAGCCAGTACACACGCCGCCTCATGCGAGATCGTGCGATATCCTCTTATGGCCCTGATTGCTATGATCCTTTGTGGTCCTCGCAACAGGGCAATATTTTTGCGGTTCAGGGCCGAGGCCCAAACGGGGGCACCATACATCGCCATGGAGCGTATAACTCCCATGTAAAGGCTTCTACAAGACGCCTCTGGACCACCTAAATTCGGGAGCAGTCGGGATAGTGCTCCTGCGGCCGCTGTCAACCTCGGTTGGAGCTGGCTGAAGTGTGCTCCGAAATTCCACCTACCGTCGAGGATGATGCCCAGGTAGCGCATTGTCGACTTGATCGCAACTTCGACTCCACTTATTGTCATAGTGAGACCCGCGGGAGGCGCCCTTCGGGGGCCGTGAAAACACAGCACCTCGGTTTTGTTGAGCGCCACCCCCAGACCCAGCATTTGGATACGGTGCACCACCTGAGCAACCCCTGCTGTCGCCAGTGCCACAGTCTCCTGCACATCTTCGCCGCGGGCAGTCACTAGGGTGTCATCAGCGTAGCAAGTGACTTGGACTCCCGGAAGAGTAGCACCGCGCAGTACCCAATCATACCCGATGTTCCACAGGAGAGGCCCGAGGACAGACCCCTGTGGAACACCGCGCTGAACTTCCTTTTCCTGCCACCCATCTCGGCCGGGATAAATTATTCTCCTTTCAGAGAGATAAACTTCGATGATGCGGCGCAAGTATAGTGGCACGCCGTGGTATTTAAGCGCCTCTATGATGGTGGCCCAGGGGAGTGTGTTGAAAGCATTGGTTACATCCAACGACACACCCAACACAACCTCCCCCTGGGCGGCTGCTTCCTCCGCTATAGTTTTCACTCGCAATATGGCATCTACTGTCGACCGGCCTTGGCGGAATCCATATTGCTGATCAGCAAGATCCGGGCCTGTATTTACGAGATGCTTGACGAGCCGGGCAGAGACCACTCTTTCGAACAGCTTAACCAGCTCGTCAAGCAACACGAGCGGCCGGAACGCCGATGGGGAATCCGCCGGACGCCCCTCTTTCTTAAGCAGAACAAGCCTGCCAACCTTCCATGACTGTGGAACTGAACCCTGAACAAGACAGGCACTGAAAAGGTCCTGCACTCTCTTCTCCAGAACGCTTTCATTGAGGGCTAGGACTATGGCACGGCCCGGTATCCCGTCAGGACCCGGGGCGGTGTTTTTGGCACGCAATCGTAAAATGGCGGCCCCTAACTCAGCGTTTGTCACCTCCGGGACCTCACCTAATTGATCGCTCTCAGTCATCGGTGCCGCAGTCATTCTAGGCGGCTCAAACTCTTCCTGTCGTGGGAACAATTTCGCCACGACTTCCTCCAAGAATTGGGGATGCAATATTTGAGTAAGAGGCGGAGCGTACGGCCGAAGCTTGTTTCTCACAGCTTGGTAGGGGTGCCCCCACGGGTCGCGATTGAGCGTCTGTAATAACTCTTCCCTGGCCGAGGCTTTCGCATCCGCTATCCCAACGCGCAGTGCCTCCGCAGCCTGTAAATAGGCTTCATGCAGTTCTTGTTCTGCAGCCTGGTTTCGTTGGCGTCTTCTCCTCTGTCTGGTGTACTGTCGTCGGGCTGCGACGCATGCCTGACGTAGATGTGTGAGATCCCATGACCACCAGTAGACCCAGCGCCGGGGAGGGCGGGAACTGGCCCTGGGCATGCAGGCATCGCAAATATTGACCATGGCGTTCCTAAACCAGCTTGCTTCACTCTCTATATTCCGTTCCTCCGGCGCTTGAAACCAGGTCTGAACGGCAGCCGCTTCCTCTAGTAGCTCTTTGTTGAGCTTTTTAAGCTGCCAACGAGGGCCACACCAATCCACGGGACGCCTTGGGCTAGCCCGTTCGTTTGGCGACGAGGTGACATCGAATCGAATGTAAGCATGATCCGATAAAGTCACCTCGTCCTCAACCACGTGCCAGCCGTCGACACGGCGGGCCAAGTTGGGACTCGCAAAAGTGACATCAACGATGGAGCCCCCCCGCGGACGTACGCATGTGTATGTCGTCCCCCGATTTAACAAGCAGAGTCCTACTGCTATAGCCCATTCTTCCACAGCTACACCACGGTCATCAGTATTTGGAGATCCCCACGCAACAGAATGCGCATTGAGGTCCCCTGCTACCAACACATTGTACTGCTGACACCTGTTGACTACAACTTCCAGTTCCGCAAGATACGCTTCGAATTCGTGTAGCGGGCGATTCGGCGAAAAGTAAACGCCCACAACAACCGTGTTACCCAGTCGAGCTGAGACGATTCCGTTGCCACGCACTGCGCTCTCGAAGGCTGGCACACTCGGTGAAGAGACGAGGGCCACCAGACCATCGCGATCGCCGACCCATCTGTCACTGTCCGGGACGAAATATGGTTCAGAGACCACGGCATAATCTATCAGCCATTGCGCCATACTCTGGAAGAAAAGGTCCTGAGACCTGGTGCAATGGTTGAGGTTTGCTTGCAGCCATTTACTGTTGTTGTCCATCATTAATGGCGGCCGTCATCTCTCCATCCTCATCGGCACGCGGCCGCTCACTCGACTGGGACTGCACATTGATTGCAGTGCTAGTCGGCTTTCTCGTTGCTTTCTTTCCTTTCGCAGTGACGCAGGCCTTGCTGCCCACTCTATGGCTCGCCGGTTTGTTTGCCGCGGCACACACTGCGCAGTGGGGTGCCGACTGGCATTCTTGGGCCTTGTGGCCGGCCTCGCCGCACCTGTAGCACAGGCTGCTGCGATCGGCTTCTACCATGCATTTCTCCCTGACGTGGCCCGCTTCGAGGCACCGGAAGCACCGGGTGGGCTTCTGCTGTAGCAGTATAACTTTCGTCTTAACCCATCCGATCCTCAGTGGTTCGTTACGCGTAGTAATCCTTTTTGCCGCTTCTATGGGGCACTTCACCCAGACCGTGCCGCGCCGCGACCGATCTTGGCGGATCTCTCCAACTTTTACTTCACTTTCTGCGCAACCGCCGTCCTTTGCTACAGCTTTGCATACCTCCTCTGGTGTGTTAGAGTCCTCTAGACCAATGATTCGTATCTCGGCACATTTCATTGGTCTAGACACCTTTACTGTGTTGGGGTCAAGGATTTCCCTTAACTTTTGGGCCAAAGCATTAGCCTTCTCTGTTCGGTCGGCTCCTCCAACCTCGATCAAACGAGCTCCGGATGCCGCCTGCCGTATAGTGACACCTTCGATGCCTAAGTCACTCATCTGTAGTTGGCCTTTGGCATCGGCCAAGACCTTCTTGTAGGTAGCTCCTTGTTTCTCCGCTTCAGGTTGCAACTTAATGAGAACCGCTGCTGAGCGCGGAGGGCGCAGCTTTGGTTGCTTATTCTGGCCCTGTCCATGCGGCGGCTGTGCTTTGCCTCCAGCCGGTTGCTGTCTTTTGGGTCCAGCTGCAGCCTGTGCAGCTGTCTTCGTTTGCTTCTTCTTCTTGTTCTTCTTCCTAGTCACTTGGACCCATTCTTCTTCTTCTCGCGGAGCTTGAGTAGGTGGTGGAGATCTGTCAGATTCAGGCTTAGACAGCTGTCCGGTTTTCTTCTTTTTGTTCTTCCCTCTCTTCCTGCTTGCCTTTTCGGGCTCAGCTACTATGACTTCAGTCATAGCAGTCTCAGGCATATTCTCCGTCAACTCAGCGTCTGACCTCACTTCCACAGGATTTCTACCTTGGATCAATACCTCCTTGAATGCTGCTAGTTGGGATGTGATGGCTATGCCAACCTCTTCGGAGATTATCTTCACAACCTGCTCTCTTGTCACTGCCGGGTTTCCGGCAGACGCCTGACCATGGTCAGCTCTCTGCCGGACCTCAGCTCTGATCTCCACTATCTCTTGGCGCAGAGTTTCCACTTGAGCGTGGAGGCTTGCATTCTCTTCTTTCATACGGCTATTCTCCCTTTGGAGTCTCTGTGTCTCCTCGTCCGTAGTCCTTCTTATGAGGGCTTCCGTTGCAACCGAGATTGCGGTTGCTGCGTTTTTCAGATCCCTTATAAAAGTGCCTTTGAGATGGCCCGATTTTGACGCGATGGTCTTAATTAGGGTCACTTCTGATTCCACCTTCTCCTTGATAGTTGTGGCGGGAAGCTTCTCAAGTTCCGCAGCAAGAGTCTCCACCGACTTTTGTTCTTGGTCACGAGCTCTTCCCGACCGTGCCTTTTTGGCGACCTTTTCCACAAGCACCTCTTTGTCCAACATATACTCCTGACGTTTGAGCGCCAGCAGATCTCGCTTAGCCTTGGCTAGGCCGACATAATGCCCGGTAGTAGGCGGTCTTCCTCTTAGCCTCCTTTTGCCAGCAGCTACTTTCGTTGCTGCAACCTCTTGGTCCGAATTTGACCCGTTGTTAGAGCGCGCGGTTCCCATGGAGGAATCCGA